>CM035412.1:100149646-100172146 GCA_020310875.1 Ceratopteris richardii
AGTTCCTCCTATTGAAGATCAGGCAAGATCGGATGCTAGAGATGCTTTAGCACTTTCATACATTGCAATGAGTGTCAAAAAGCATATTCTACCACAGATCAGACCTTGCAGAAGTTCTAGACAAACTTGGTTGACGTTTGAGAATCTTTTTCAGAGCACAAATCCTCCTAGGAAAGCTCACTTGAGGAGACAACTAGCAAATACAAGGATCATAGTTAGTAAGGTACGATCCGTACGATTCGTACCGTACGTATTAGTACGGTACTACGTACGTACCCTAAGATTTGGGGCTTCCCGTACGATATTCGTACGTTCATAAGGTACGATTTTTTTTTTGGCTGAAAATAATATATTTTATATTTGAGATGATAAACATCATGTTTATGAATAACATACATCAAAATAAAGGTAAAAAACTTCATTTAGCTATATTTAATCATGTGGGATATTGTCGTCATATCGGGGAATTGGATATATCAATATCTACTTAGAAGTTAAAACTTAGAACTTAGAAGTTAGTACTATCATTTATGATTTATGTTAAAAACAAAAATCATGCTATCAATTTTCAAACTTCATTCATGACACATGTACATACTACATACATCTAGATTCTACATGATACCATCATACCAAAATGATAAATCTAGCTTCAAATCATATCAAAGTTTCAAACATGATCATCGTGATTCATGAATCATCACCAAGAATACATGAAATAACAAGATGATAAGTCACAAGTCTAGAGTGATGAATAGTAAATATTAAAAAACTAAAAGCCAATGAAAAACATCATCAATCATCATAATGTCCAATGTCAATAAAGTGTCAATAAAGTGACATGATACATCAATCACTCATCATCCATCTCATCAATATCACTATCATCAGAATTCTCATCAAGAGAATCCGATGATGTCATCTCATAAGTAGATGATGGTGGTGTGGGAGGATCACTGATAAGGTTCCCCTCATCATCAAAACGCGGGGACAGTGGAAGCTGCTGCAGCGATGATAATGTACTCCTCTGCCTCCTCGTGTATGTACTAGCCGGTGCTCGACTAGTGCTAGCTCCATCCCCGTGTGAAGTGGTTGATGCACGCCGGATAATCAATCCCTTCCCGCGACCACGGACTCCTCTGACCCTTCTTCTGCTATGGCCCCTTGTTTGCCTCACATCTATAGAGCAAAGCTCTCTATATAGATCGGCAAAAAGAAGCTCTTCCTCATCTTGAGGCACATCATGTGATGGAAGAGGAGTGTCTTTCACGGAAGGCCAAAATTTGTCCACATTCACCTAAACAAAAAAGAGAATCAAAACATGAATTAGCATAACACGGAAGCCTACAACATTGAAAGCTGAAATTTTATGCAAGCAGCAAATGATAAAGCTACTTACTTGTTTGAGAGTCTCCATGTTAGGGATATTTTGTAGCATCTTAAGATTTGTACGACAATATATTAACTTTTCCATTTGATGAGGACTAAGTCTATTCCTCACCTTTGTGTGGATGAGAGAGAAAGCACTCCAATTTCTCTCACATGCACCGGATGAGTAATCTTGAGATAACACTTTAAGAGCATATGTGAATAATGTAGTGAATGCAAAACCAAAATTTTGCCACCAAAAGAGTGGTTTTACCATTGATTCTCTATCCCAACATGTAGGAAAAAGAAAGGCAGGATTTCCCCTCTCATCCATATAACAATTAATTTGCTCCAACATGTCATTATGTAGATGTGTGGGAACTACACGTGACATATATTGAAGACGATCCGATAATAACTCCACATCATCATATAATCGGGTGCTTTTGAATGCCGGATGCAATAAACCTGCAAACCCATGGATAGGCCGATGCATCCATGTCCATCTTCTCATTGTTGCCTAAAAAAAAAGAAAGAGGTTTAAATATTAAAATTTAATAATAAGAATGAATTATGAGATGAAAATTATAATACACACACACACACACACACACAAACACACACACACACACACACACACACAAAACACACACACACACACACATCAAAATATCTTACCTCAAGTACTTCATCTCTTTGCTCCTCGGTGACAAGAGTGCATTCCCTTATCTCTTGCATAGCTCTTCTCATGATATGGATGAGAAGACCGAGAGTAGCACCTTCACAATCCGTCATGCGTAGAGCTTTGTAGATAG
Source organism: Ceratopteris richardii (assembly GCA_020310875.1). Taxonomy (NCBI): domain Eukaryota; kingdom Viridiplantae; phylum Streptophyta; class Polypodiopsida; order Polypodiales; family Pteridaceae; genus Ceratopteris; species Ceratopteris richardii. The sequence goes on from CM035412.1 coordinate 100,151,830, forward strand.
GTGTGATGACACCTAAAATAGCTCTCACACCATCCCAAAAGCTCTCATCCAAACATAACCTTTGCATGCTTTTTGACTCCTCCGATGTGCTCTCGTCCCACTCGATCCAAAAGGTAGATACCACCGTTTGTCGTAGAGGCACTTTCACTTCAAGCAACCTTGAAAGGACAATCCACATGTATGCAAAGCGTGTGGTGGCGGGCTTCTTTATTTCAAGCTTGCTATGCTCTCTAAACATAGCCAACACTTTCACTTTTTGTGTGAAAAATGTAACTATGTTCGAGGCTTGTAGTGTGCAAGCTTTCACCCATGTTAGCTTTCCAATATCCTCCATGAGCAAATCAAGACAATGAGTTGCACATGGAGTCCACACAATATGTGGATACTCACCCTCCAAAAGCTGCCCCATATGCCTACAATTGCTTGCATTATCGGTGACAACTTGCACTACATTTGATGAACCCACCTATGCATAAAATCCATAAATTAGTGTCAAAATATCAAAATGAAATTAAAATAAAATAAAAATTTAAAACTTACTTCTTCAATGGCCTTCTTGATATGCCGATAGATGAACACTCCGGTTGTCTTCTTTCCCTTCTTTCCAACCTCAACGGCACGTAGGAAAAAAGTACCAATAGGGCATGACACAAGAATATTAATTATGCCTCTATTTTTTCTATCTCTCCATCCATCCGAGAGGATAGTGCATCCATACCTAAACCATTTCTCACGCATAGGGGCAAGTGAGAGATCTATTCTTTTCTTCTCCTCATCAATCTTGGTTGTCCTCATATCGGAGTAGCTAGGTCCACTCCATCCTTGGCATGGACCCACTTCACTAATTGCTTTCACCATAGTCTTCCATTGGTTTGAATTAAGAAGATTAAATGAGAGATTTTCCATAATTACCGTTCTTGCAATCTCTATGTCGGCTATCTTTTGTTTCTCTTTGATCCATGTGAGAGAGGACCTTACATGCCCGGGAGCTTGCCCTAATCCACTTTGCCTCATTGATTGTGACTCCCTTTGTAATGGTGATTGGAAGGATGAACCAACATTTGAGTCATGAAAATGTGACTCCTCTTCATGTGAAGAAGTAGAGACCGCGGCACGAGAAGAATGGCTTGCATATCCTCTTACCGATGTAGGTAATGTGCTAGGAGATCCCATCATTTTTTGCCTAATCTCGGATGCAATATGATCGGGAATTTCCTTGCATGCGGCCACTTGCCCTCCAAGCTTGCTTATGTGTTGAAGTAGCCTTGTGGCCCCGCTTGTGTATCGCTTGCCACAATATTTGCAAGTCCAATGATGGGAATTGGACTTCTTTGTGTCTTTCTCCACCCCAATACAATGGAGATCAAAAGCCTCATGCTTGTCTCTCACCATTGTGCTTAGAGAAAGGTTAAAGCTGAACTAGAAGAGAAAGGTTTGAAGCGAGCTTGAGAAAGCTTGATAGAGCTTGAGATAGAGCTTGAGAGAGGCTAGAGCTTGAGGAATCTTAAGTGTGTGTGTGTGTGACATGTGTGTTTGAACTTTGAAGATGGGAGATGGTAGACCGTAGTAGACTCGTGAGCGGCTGCAGAAAATACCCGAACGCGCACTCTTAAGTGACCAAAAGTTAACCGAACGAATACCTATAGGTCTTTTTTTTTCGGAAAAAAAAACGTACGAAATCGTACGAGAACGTACCGTACGGTACCTGCCAGAAAATACGTACGAATATATTCGTACGCGTACGAATAGCAACTATGACAAGGATGAAGGCTGGTGAGTCAATTCAAACCCACATTACTAGACTCGTTGACTTGAGAGATCAACTTCTAAATGTAGGAGTTGAGATATTTGATGAAGAAATGGTAAATACGCTGATTAATTCACTTCCTATCTCATATCGATCTTTCATAACCACTCTTACCCTTACCACAAGAGATAGAGAGGTTACATTTGAAGAGTTAGAGTTATTGTTGCTTCAAGATGAAGATCAGTTGAAAGGAATGGAAGGGAATGAAGAAGCACTTTTATCTTCATCAAAGGGTAAAAAGAAGAAGAAGGAAAAGAAGGAAAAACAATCCATGAAGGAAAGTAAGTTCCTTTCACCTTCTACTTCAGATTCTGTTTCTACTACATCTAAAGAGAAGTCTTCTAAGAAGAAGGAAGTAATATGTTATTACTGCAAGAAACCTGGACATTTAAAGGAAGCATGTTATAAAAGGATTGCAGCAGAAAAGAAAAAGGCATCATGTAATGTTGCAGAAGATGATAAAAAAGAGGAATCTCAAGGTGATTCTTATTCTTGTATCACCATTGAGGAAGTAGCTTTTGATCAGGCAGCTTTACAAGTTCTTTCAGCAAGTCCTTGGATATTTGACTCATGTGCTACAAAGCATATGACAGGTTGCAGAGATGTATTTGGATGTTGTGGGAATAGGTACAGTAACCCTAAAATCAAGAGAAGGTGGTAGTTTTCAAATTTCAGATGTTCTATATGTACCTGAAATGAAGAAGAATCTGCTATCTATATCTGCATTTTTATGTGATGGTTTTAAAGTTGTATTTGAGAGAGATCTTTGTAAGATCTTATCACACAAAGACGACGAGTGTATTTGACAAGGTGAGCATAGAGGAGGGATCTTTGTTTTGTCAAAAATTAGTCAGGCATATGCGGTCCAATCTTCGTCAACGGTGGAAGATATGAAGCTATGGCATGAGAGATTTGGACATATTAGTTTTGGAGCTCTCAAAGTATCAAAGACAGAGGTATGGTTGAGAGTTTACCGTCATTCGAGCTACCACATGATTCAGATATATGTGAAGGTTGTCTTGAAGGTAAGATGCATAAACTACCTTTCAAGAAACATGGCTTTGGTTCCAGAAATGGAAGAAGTTAGAATTCCAGAAAGTCCTAGCACCTCGGAAGGACAAATTCCAGAACCTATGAGAAGTTGGAGGGTCAGAAAGAGTTTCACCACTATTTAAGGATACACCTACTTGGTTATATTTCAGCTATATGAGTTACCAGAAGGAAGCTATATGAGTTACCAAAAGGAAAGAAGGCTATAGGTGTAAAATGGATCTTCAAAATTAAAAGGAAAGTAGATGGTACTATTGACAGGTACAAAGCAAGATTGGTTGTCAAAGGATATGCACAACAAAAAGGTATTGATTATGATGAGACATTCGCTCCTACATCTAAAATGACTGTTATTAGGTCAATACTTGCTTTGGCAATACATTTTGGTTGGCATATATATGAACTTGACATAAAGACTGCTTTGCTAAATGGTGATTTACATGAGGATGTGTATATTCAGCGGCCAGAAGGTTTTGAAGAGACAGGTAAAGAACATTTGGTATGTAAGCTTATAAAAGCTTTGTATGGTTTAAAACAGGCACCTAGAGCATGGTATGAAAAGGTACATACATATCTTTTATCCATTGATTTCCATAACTCAGATGCAGCTCCTACTCTTTATGTTAAAGTTGAACCAGGTATGATGATTATAGCAATCATTTATGTGGATGATATTATAGTCACATGTCCCAGAGATGAAGATTTGCAGATGTTCAAAGAACAATTGAAGCAAACATTTGATGTGAATGATTTGGGAATCTTACATTATTATCTTGGAATTCAGTTTCTATTTAAAGATGAGTGCATCTATATGACACAGCACAAGTACATTGAGAAACTTTTGGAGAGGTTTCAGATGAGTAATTCTAAACCTATGCAAACACCTATGGATCAAAACGCATCTTTACAGATGGTAGCAGATGCAAAATCATTTGATGCTACTTTATATAGTCAAGCCGTTGGATGCTTGATATATCTTTGTAATACACGTCTTGATATACAGTTTGCAGTTTCTCAAGTATCAAGGTTCATGCAAAATCCGACAGTGTTACATTGGAAAGTAGTAAAGCGGATCTTTCGATATTTGAAGGGAACTTCAAATTATACTGTGGTATTTTCGAAATCTATACATTTATTACTAAAATGATTTTCAGATTCTGATTAGGCAGGTGATAGAGACACAAGAAGAAGTACTAGTGGATTTTGTTTTAATCTTGGAGATTGTCTTATATCATGGCTTTCAAAGAGACAACCCACTATTGCAACTTCATCGTGTGAAGCTGAATATCGTGCAGCATTTACAGCTACTCTAGAGTCAGTTTGGTTGCAGAAGATTTTCAGTTATCTAGATGTGAGAACCATTCAGATATTTTCAGATAGCCAGAGTGCTATAGCTATAGCAAAGAATCCAGTGCATCACGCAAGGACAAAGCATATAGAGGTACACTATCACTATATTCGAGAGCAGATAGCTAAGAAGCACATTGAGCTAGTTTATGTTCCTTCTAGTGAGAATGTTGCAGATATATTTACCAAAGCATTGACTAGAGATAGTCATGAGAAGATTTGCAGATTACTAAAGCTTGTACCAATATGACACTGAAAGAGGGATTGTTGGAAGTCAATATACATTCGGTACATTTCCAGCAAATCACATTTTTTGGACTTAGCATTCTTTGTACGGTTTGGGTAAAAGTTAAAACTTTTTTAGGCTAGATAGATAGAGCTTGGTAAGAGCTATCTAGTGGTATGCTTCAATTTTCCATCAGAGGTCAGAACAGGGAGATAATCCAAACCCTAACAAGGTCCAAACTTTAAAAAGCTAGTTCATAAGTCACTTTGAACCAAATGCAAGAAATTTTAGTGATCTATTTTTAAAATAAAGCCAAATCAAAATCCATCGCTAATTTTAAGCAAAAACTAATAAAAAATTGCAATCGTGGAATATCAACGAAAAAAAACAGCTTTTCATTGATTAAATCGTTTAGCTTTATTTTTGGGGTACTAAACCTATATAAGAAGCATGTGGGCATACTCTTGAACACAACACAAGCAAGCTCTTGGAATTCTAAAGCTTTGGAGGTGCAGTTTTGGTGAAGGAGAGACTACTCTCTTGGAGCAAGAGGTCTTCTGCAAGGTGGTGGAAGCTATCTTTTGTAAGTTAGCCTTATATTCTGTTTTTAGGGTTTCTGTACCCTAATTTCAAAATTAGGGTTTGCTGATTTTCAGATTTGTTGCACTATTTTGTGAGAATTAGGTTCGCTTTGTTGCTCATTCACTTCACACACACTCAGATTATAACAGCATAATCTCAATTTTGTATCATCATCTTCTTGGCTATTCTTCCATTAGTGAGTGCACCACATCATATGGTTGAGTAGTACTCCCATGTTGTAATTTGGACATCTATTTTTAGTGAGTAAGCATTCAGCTTACGTTCTCTATTCTTGTCTCAAGATCTCTTTCTTTTTATCTCTCACCTATCATCATCTTCTTGGCTATTCTTCCATTAGTGAGTGCACCACATCATATGGTTGAGTAGTACTCCCATGTTGTAATTTGGACATCTATTTTTAGTGAGTAAGCATTCAGCTTACGTTCTCTATTCTTGTCTCAAGATCTCTTTCTTTTTAAGTGTGTATGCTCTAAAGGTTTTAGTATTGAAACGATCTTGGGGCCCCAAATTCCAACATCAACCTAGTCAAACCAAGGTCAAAAATAGTCAAAATTGATCAAAATATGTCAAATTGTTTATCACATATTTTCAAAGAGCTACTCAAGGGCTATCCAATGATATGTCACATGTCAGTATTGGAGGTGTTTGAGGGTTCAAAATCAAAACCCTTTTAGGGCAAAATTTATTTTTCATCAAAGGCTGACACAAAAATCAATGGCCCATATCTTTCCAAACAAAAGCAATCAAAAGTTGGCTATAGGCGTTAGGTTGGCTGCTTGGGCCTTTTGCCTCTTAAGGCAGGGGTGCGGATTCAATCCCTCCCTAGGGCCTACAGAAAGACAATTGTGGGCCCTAGGTTAGTATATTTCCTCCGTGCAAATTTAAACCAGTTAAAGTAGTTGCCTTCAAGCAGTCCTTTCCATGTGTCACCTTTGGGCAGTCTAACCCCTTCTTTATGGGATATGGGGAATTAATTCAAGCAAAAGGGAAATTAAGCATTAGCGAACTTTTTTTTTTAAAGCAATCAAAGGCACCATTGAAAAGATTTTAAAAATCATTAAAACCATAATCCCAAATTTTCCACCGCAAATCGCGGGCGAGTGTTTTTTTGAATTTTCTTCACAGGATTTTTCGATGGGCATAACTCTATATAAACATCACCTCATATGCACTGTTAGACACATCTCATGTACCATACCATCTCCCAAGCTCTACACTAGCGTTTTGGAGCACTTTTATAAGTATTTTTTGGGAGCTCCTTGGCTTCTTTTGCCAATCTCTTGTGTACATTGTCTCTTGTCTCTCTCTATTCTCTCTCTATACTCACCCTCTATATAATTGTGGGCCTTAAAAAGCAACAATTGGTATCAACGCATGTGTATTTTTAAAAACTTTGAGAATATTTTGAGAGACTCTTTCTTAAAGTGAGAGATATGGCTATGAACTCCACGATCGCGATTGATAGATTCAAGGGTGATAATTTTCACACTTGGCAAACAAGGCTGCAATATTATCTCATGATCAGTGATCTTTGGGATGAAGTTGAAGCAGAAATAAAAAGACTTGAGCATGGAGGTATTGGTTTATATACATAAGCTTCACATGACCATTATATGAATCAAGCTCAATAGGCTCTAAGTGCTACCTCATCATCATCATCATATGATGGATCTCAATTTAGGGACTGGAGAGGAGCCACCTACTCTAAAAATCTCTACAAAATTGGATGGTGCAGGAGGAAGTACCCAAGTAGGACGGGCTACACAAGTAGGAGTACCTACTTTATCTATAGATTTAGGAAGAAAAGCAAAACTTATGTCAAGGAACTGAAAAGCTTTCTCAACTATAGGTATGAGCCTAAATAATGAGTTTATGCATCATCTTACAGGCATCAAAAGTGCAGGAGAAGCATGGATAAAGTTCGAAGGACTATTTGGAACAAGGACACAATAGTCACTCTTATCACTTCTACTATCCTCCTTCCAATTAGAAATGAAGGCTTCAACATAAGTGACAAAGCATCTAAACAAGTTCAAAAGTTACCTGACACATTTCAAAACAAATTGCAGTTGCAATTCGTCTGAAAAGTCTACCTTCTACTTATAGTATGATTGTTGTTGGAATTGGGGTGGGCCTTAATAAGAATAATCACAAGTTCATAGGATCTTCCAACAAATGAACCTTAGCATACACACCTTTAAGACTCAAAATTAGATGAATAAGAAGTAGAGAGAGAATACACAACTTATCAAAGTGTACAGTGAGTTGAATGCTTACCTACACTAACTGACATTGAATGTCAAATTACAAAATGTGTATACGACTACAAAACTGAATGTGTGCTGAATGTAGATATAAAATCTGAATGTGTGCTAAATGTAGATACAAAATCTGAATCTAGGCAAAATTTCAGGAACCAAATACAAGGGTTTATTCATAATGTGTCAGTGTGTGTCTGTGAGTTTGAAGTGAATAGAAACAGTTTATAACTGTTCGTACAGAAAACCCTAAAATGAATAACAAGAACGATTCCTCTTTGTGTAGCAACAAAGGAAGAATAACAGAATATAGACTTGTTACTCATAAAATATCAGCAAGAGGCTAGAGCTGATGGTTGGCTCCAAAATCTCCTCCAAAACTGCACCAAAAGTTAGGGCACATCTCCTCGAGAAGTTAGTACACCTCCAAGCTCGATGATCCTTGAGTTGGATGCTCAAGAGATGCTCAACAATGACCCCCATGGGTCTCTTTTATAGCCTTCCAAGATGATGCATGAAATCCAACAATGAAAAGTAGATAGAGAATATGCAACTTGTCAAAGTGTACAGTAAGTTGAATGCTTACCTATACTAGCTCATATTGAATGTCAAATTACAAAATGTGTATATGACTACAAAATTGAATGTGTGGTGAATGTAGATACAAAATCTGAATATGTGTTAAATGTAGATACAAAATCTGAATCTAGGAAAAATTTTGGGAACTAGATACAAGAGTTTAGTTTGTGCATAAAATGCCTAAGAGGTATGAAGAGTGTGTGTATGTAAGTTTGGAGTGAATACAAACAGTTTACAATGTTTGTACAGCAAACCGTAAACTGAATAACAAGAATGATTCCTCCTTGTGTAGCAACAAAGGAAAAATAACATAATATAGACTAGCTACTCACAAAACTTCAGCAAGAGCTGATGATTGACTCCAAAATCTCCTACAAAATTGCACCAGAAGTTAGGGCATACCTCCTTCAGAAGTTAGTACACCTCCAAGCTCGATGATCCTCGAGTTGGATGCTCAAGAGATGCTCGACAATGACCCCCATGGGTCTCTTTTATAGCCTTCCAAGCTGATCCACAAAAATTTTGGGCAAAAAGCATAAAGTAAGGCGAAAATGTCTGAAACTTGCGTTAAAATTAATAAAGCGATCTCCTTTTGGGTTCTTAAAAATTTGCTTTTCTGACAAAATACTCCAATGATCTCCCTTATCAGCCATCAGTTGAGTATGAGAACTTGCTTTCCTTATAATGTAAAAAACCATTCCGGACAAAAATTAGGGTTAGAGTTTTCTACCATTTCTCGATCTCTGATGACTAAATGTTGTATACCAAATGAAAGCTCTTCTTCAGTACTAACTCTCAACAGATGAGCTCATAATAATTTTTGACCTTGTGTGACCAAAATTTGGTTAAGTCCCAAAATTCCCCTTGTGTCAGGTTAGGAGGGGATTGTTGGAAACGCAACCTTCCACAAGAGGCTTTGCACTTATATTTTCAGTTTTGGTGAGTTTTAGACAAAGTCAACCTTGTCAAACCTGTTGGAAATCAGGTAAGCCCATAACTGAATTCCACAGGTCCCACTAGTCCAGGATCTACAACACAGATTCCAGCTTCTTCCAAAATTGACAAACATGAACATACAACACTTAATCATATAATGATGAGACAAAGATAGAGAGAGATTAGACAACATGTTCAAAGTGTTACATAAGCCACTGTTCACTCACACTATCATAAATACAAATGTCAATTTACAATGTGGGAATCAAAATCTCAACCACTCTATGTGAACAGAAATAGATGGAAGAGTGAATGTACAGAATTTACAAGAATATTCATATGTAGGGATAGAAATCTGAATATGTATGAGATGTATGACCTCATAAGTTGTAGAAGAGTGAATGTGAGTGACAGAAAGAAGAACATAAGATGCAATCTTATGTTAAGCTCCATCCAATATCTTTGAAGTACTCCATAATCTTCATGTACAAGACAATCTTCAAATACATACTGTAGATGGCTGATCCAAACCCCCAAGCTGATGATAGGTAAGTCTTCTCCATAAGAAAGACTGTGAGCACACTCTCCTCCAACTCCAAGCCTGCTCCTCAACATGGCTCCATAGCTGCTCCTAGAGTGCACCATGGCTGCCCCATGAGTGCTAGAGCACATCCATCCCCAAAAACAACCCCAACAATGGTATTGGACAATCTAACAAGTGACCAAAGACTCTAATTTATAGCCTTGAAGTCTCCATGCGAAAAAATCTGAATTCGTGGATAAATAAAGCTAGATCGCATAAAAAAACTGATCGCTCAACATTAAAAAACTCAACGCAAGTTTTTTTAATAGCTTTTGCTTTATTTTTAAACTAATCACTAAAAGTTCTTTTTGACCTTCTTTTCCACACTTATGACCACCTGATGAATAATCTGAAAACATTTTTATGACCTCCAAGCTGAGAGCTATCAAATAAGGTAAAAACCCTAAATCAGCAAAAAATTAGGATTAGGGTTTTCTCCCAAATCTGATCTTTGATGACTACATGCCATATACCATTGGAAAGCTCTCTTCAAGCTCTACAAGATAGGATGATAAAAATTTTATCCAAATTTTGTGCCAAAAATGACTTAAGTACCAAAATTAGGGTTTTTGCCCTAAAAGGATTTTGGATTGCTGTGACATTGTTTTCCAACAATCCCCCCTGCAATGTCATATCGTTACAAGTTGAACTGGATATGTAACTTCATTCATCTGCAAACTAACATAAACTTCAATCTTATCCTCCAGAATTGACCTTCAAACTTTATCTTCAAAAGTCTTCTTCAAAACTGAATATGAATTTCTTCAAACTTCAAAAATCTGAATTTGCTGAATATGAACCATAATACCTGAGAAAAGATGCAAACTAGATATCCAATAGTGTTAGCATACATCAAGCACTCACTGCTTGACAACATATGTAGCATGACTTGACTCCGAATCTGCTATCTCATGAAATATGTCTTCTCAATCCTGTAAGCATCCATATATTTGCATTTACCTTACGAAAGGTTTCTCAACGTACTTCTGCTGTTTCATGTAAATACACTAAACAAAATCAGAAACTGAATCCATCCTGGAACTTGTGACCGACAACTCACAACTTAATGTATTATGAACACTAGCTGTTTCATCTTGACTGTACTCAACTCAACTCATGAGAGTCTCACCAAAATTTCATATCTTTGATGTCATCATGTCTTCATCCTTGTTCTATCTGTAAGTCCTTCATACATGTTTCCTTCAGAGTCTGGTATAATCATATATGTGCGCACCTCATAAGTAACATACCTTTCTGAAATATCAAGTTTCTCTGCAATAGAACTCTAGAACTTTCTCCCGAACAAGAACACCTAACAGAAACCTTCTCCAAACATTCTCCTTCTTCCTTCTTCTTTCAAAGATGGAACATAAAGAGAAACTGACAAAGAAAATATAGGAATACCTGTAGGTATGATTCTACATCCTTTTACATATGGTTGAAAATAAGTCTTCATGTTTCATCACCCCCTGGATGATTTAACACTAGTATCCAAATTCCTTTAAAGTAAATCAGACTTTATGAAATATGTGACGTCTTCCTTCTTTCAATAAATCTGATCTTCAGTAATCAATACCTGTATCTGAAAACAAAATATTTGAACCCTTTTATTAGCACTGTACACATGCCAATAGCTTTCCCTTCCATTCCTCATCTTTCCAAAATCTAGAATAAGGTCAGTTGATCCTATCATAACAAAATCCTTTCTGAAAGCATTCTAAGATTCATAATCTTCTGCAACATAACAAGTATCTTCTTCTATTTCTCTGCAACACTAATCTGATAGAATCTAAATCTTTGACTTACTTCTTCCAATGTTAAGAATTTTACAAACAAAGGATAGACATCTTACTCAAAAATACTCAAGATATTCAAGATCATACAAGATCTATCAAGATTATACAAGATCTATGATCTCTTCAACAAAATACCTGTGTAGAATCTGCTCTCATCAAACCTTCACGACTGAATGTTTGATTTGCAACCTGAATGTCTCTAAGTATCCATGCTTCTTACATAAAGTTGTAAAACTTTTCTTCAACTAGATCCTTTCCAAGAATCTGCAACTCCTACTTGAAACATAAGTGGACAAACTCTTACCTTGAGAACTCCAAAAGCTGCAAGTTGATACTTCATATCTTCATATTCTTCTCGGGTGAAATGTGATAGTGTCTGCTTGACTTTCTTTTGGCTAACTCCACTTATCAATCAAGTGATAGGATCTGATGGAACACCTTTTTGAATACAAGCATGTATCCAAAAATCAAGACAATCATAGAAAGTAGATTCTCCAACTGAATGGTACATCACAAAATCTCAACTTTTCTCAATTTTCCAGAAAATACTGAATTTTCTGAATTTTTTGAAAATACTGAAATTCTGAATTTTTCTGAAAATACTGAAATTTCTGAATTTTTTGAAAATACTGAATTTTCTGAATTTCATTGTGAAAATTCTGAACTTTTTGAGTATACTGAATATGAGGTAACTTTTCCAAACTCAAAAACCACCTCACTCCAAGTCTCCAACATCTGCTACAAATACTCTTTTACCTCAAGAGTTAGATAAAGAAGAAAAGTACTTCTCTGCAACTTGCCATATACCAAGTAGTTCTGAATTGACACTCCAAGAATTCTTTGAGGGAACATATAAGCTGCCTGCTCAAAATCTTCAACTAAAATGTAACTCATACACATATGAGTCAGAACATATAAGCTGTCTCAGATATGTGCTACTTTTCTTTCTCTCAATGCAATTCTTTGTCAGAAACCTACTAAAACATGACCAAGTATAATGCAAAACAAGAAACTGCCTCTTCTTTAAACTATTTTCTTCACACAAGATGTTCTTGTAGACTTGTCTTTGGATGTAGAGGATAAAAGTAGGAAAAGTATATGGAAAATATAAGAGAAAAGGAAGTCTTACTTTCCATTTGGAATTGTTGGACTTTCTTCTTGTGCATCTTTCTTCCACCTGATGATGTTAACATCTTCAAACTTCTCTTCCATACCTTTTGTTCTTTTCATTTTGAAGTAGCAAGCACTCTTAACTTTCTTCAAATGAATTTTTCTCTTCCTCTAGTGCTAAGAGTAAGAGACAAAACAATCATGGTATATAAATGGAAGTGAACATAGAATCATGTTTTACCATCTCAGATCCATCTCCTCATATGCTAAATACTGAATTACCTCTCGAGGTACAAAAACTTTCAACCCTGTGTTGACTGAAAACAAAACTGATCTGATCTCCAAATTTGTCTTCTTAGATGAGCTTTCTTGCCATGAAAGAGATCTATCAAAACTGTCAAGAACAACCTCTAGATACCTGTTTTGATGTAGCTACTTCTTTTACTTTCAAATTAATGAAAGAGTTTAAAAGCACTTCTTGAATCCTTCAAATCTCTTCATAACTGCTCTTCTAAGATATGACCTGCAAATGACAATCTGATAGTAGAAACTAATACCTGTGATTTGATGTTGATCTGGTTCCTTCATCTTTTCCAAACCATTGTTTTTCCTTGAATTTGAAGTAGCCTTCTCTTCATGAAGTCTTGGTCTTCATGTAATACTTTTGTAAAGTAACTTTACTCTTCCAAAAGTACTTGGCTGCTAATAGATCATCAACTTCATATTCCACATTGATAAACAAGCATATGACTGAATTGTCTAATTCTCAAATCTCTACTCATCTAGATTAAGTGTGTATGTCATATGATAAATGTTAGAAGCTTCTCTGAAACCATATGTTGTAAACCTGGGAGCTTTGATACCAAATGTTGGAAATTAGGTAGGCCCATAACTAAATTCCACAGGTCCCACTAGTCAAGGATCTACAACAGAGATTCCAACTTCTTCCAAAATTGACAAGCATGAACATACAACACTTAATCATATAATGATGAGACAAAGATAGAGAGAGATTAGACAACATGTTCAAAGTGTTACGTAAGCCACTGCTTACTCACACTATCATAAATACAAATGTCAATTTACAATGTGGGAGTCAAAATCTAAACCACTCTATGCGAACAGAAATAGATGGAAGAGTGAATGTACAGAATTTACAAGAATATTCAGATGTAGGGACAAAAATCTGAATATGTATGAGATGTATGACCTGATAGGTTGTAGAAGAGTGAATATGAGTGACAGAAAGAGGAAAGATCAGTTTGAAACTGATATTCAGCAAACCCTAATCTGATTTTAGGCTACGAAAGACCCTAAATAAGATGTGTGTGTGAAAGACCACATACTTACAAAATTAGCATAGAATGCTAACATGTTGCTAACAGAAATCCTCATACTCATGTGGAAACACCTTCTCTAACACCTCATCTGAATGCATGTAGCATGCATGTACTGATTCTCCTTTATGTATGCCGAATAGGACTCCTCCTAATATGAATGCCACTGCCTCCATAAGCTCCAAGTAGGACCTGTGTGCATAAAGAGAATATGTAGCTGAATAGTTAACATAAGATGCAATCTTATGTTAAGCTCCATCCAATATCTTTGAAGTACTCCATAATCTTCATGTAGAAGATAATCTTCAAATACATAATGTAGATGGCTGATCCAAACCACCAAGCTGCTCATAGGTAAGTCTTCTCCATAAGCAAGAGTGTGAGCACACTCTCCTCCAAGAAGAACTTCAAGCCTGCTCCTCAACATGGCTCCATAGCTGCTCCTAGAGTGCACCATGGCTGCCCCATGAGTGCTAGAGCACATCCATCCCCAAAAACAGCCCCAACTATGGTATTGGACAATCTAACAAGTGACCAAAGATTCTAATTTATAGCCTTGAAGTCTCCATGCGAAAAAATCTGAATTCGTGGATAAATAAAGCTGGATCGCATTAAAAAACTGATCGCTAATCATTAAAAAACTCAAGGCAAGTTTTTTTAATAGCTTTTGCTTTATTTTTAAACTAATCGCCAAAAGTTCTTTTTGACCATCTTTTTCACACTTATGACCGCCTGATGAATAATCTGAAAACATTTTTATGAACTTCAAGCTGAGAGCTATCAAATGAGGTAAAAACCCTAAATCAGCAAAAAATTAGGGTTAGGGTTTTCTCCCAAATCTGATCTCTGATGACTACATGTCATATAGCATTGGAAAGCTCTCTTCAAGCTCTACAAGATAGGCTCATAAAAATTTTACCCAAATTTTGTGCCAAAAATGACTAAGTACCAAAATTAGGGTTTCTGCCCTAAAAGGATTTTGCACTGATGTGACATTGTTTTCCAACAAAACCAAGGTAAAAAAAGATCAAAATATGTAGAATTTTTTATTATATATTTGCACAAACCTACTCAAGAGCTATCCAATGATATGCCACATGTCAGTATTGGAGGTGTTTTGAAGGTTCAAAATCAAAAACACTAACCTTAGGGTAGAATTTATTTTTCATCAATTTTTAAGACTTAAGCATAAAAAAGCACAAAAATCAATGGTCCAAATCTTTCCAAAACAAAAGCAATCAAAAGCAACATTAAAAAAATCAAAAAAGTTGTAAAAAATGCAATCCCTAATTTTCCGCTACAAATCACGAACGGGTTTTTTTTTTGGCTTTTTTCTGCAAGATTTTCAATTGGGTACATAACACTATATAAACAACACCTCATCTACACTATTAGACACATCTCATGTATCATACCATCTCCCAAGCTCTACACCAGGGATTTGGAGCACTTTTGTAAGTATTAATGAGTAGTATTTTTTTTGGAGCTCCTTGGCTGTTCCTTCCAATCTCTTGTGTACATTCTCGTCTCTTTATTCTCTCTCTATACTCACTCTCTATATTAATTGTGGGGCTTAAAAATCAACACTAACAACTGTTGGAGGAGATGGTGGATAATCAAAAGAGATGAGTTTGTGTAGCTAAGACCTGCTTCACACCTGCTATAAGTGATGGTTGGAGAGTGTTGTGGGCCTCTTTAGCTAGCTAATAAGCATAAATGATCACATATGTTGCTTGGAAGATGATGCACTAATGATAAGATCAAAACATATAGGTAGGCATATGATTCAAGGTCCAAAACTTGCTATCTTTGTTGAGACACCTACTCAGAGTTTTACTCAATTCTCTGAGTTCAGCAGCAATTAATAAAATTCCTTTTGGAGAACTTCAATTAGCTTAATAAGCTACCAATCATGAGTGAAATCATCTAAAATGACAAACTATATGCAGAGAAATATTTTTAGCAAATCAAGCTTGCATCCAGACTTTTACAGGTCTTGACAATCACAAACCAGTGAACAATGTTTGATTAATATCTGACGATCGAGTGAACCATTATAAATGAAACTTTGTACGACTAAAGTAGACAGTACGTTGAAGATGTCATGCTTTAAATCACACAAAATGATGCACTATACAATGAGAACCAGCTCAGACAAATTCACTATTATGATAGAGTGTGACAGAGATATGAGAGTAGGAAGTAATGAACATGTATGGATTAAATCATGTAAAATTACAATGTCATTGGCAATAAGTCATTGCTCAATGAGTGTGGAGAGAGTGAGCTACGAGATGAGCTCCTCTTCTCAATGAAAGTACATGGAAATGATCTCAGAACCTCGAGATATGCACGTGAGCTTTTCATGTCCTCTTTTATAGCTTTTGTTGGAGCCAAGGATTTGAATTTGAATTCAAATCTCCACCTAAAAGTAATCCTAAAGTATAGGATTGATTCTCTCTTGATTCAACTACCAAAAGATGCGAGATTATATGCTTCCTAACTCTTCGTGGGTTTAGTAACCTTTTACAATGGGTAATCATAATCCAAAGTTACAAGAGGTTGTACATATGAAGCCTTCCAAATGTAATATCAATACATGAGGCTTATGTGAAGTGATCAGGTGTGTAGGAGGTGTGTAGGCTTGGACTTAATTGCACCAACAGCTCCCCCTCAAGTCTAAAATGCTTGATCTTTTTTGCTCATTGATCTCTTACAGCCCAATCATCAATTTGAACCTATTCATCTTAGTTCCATCCAATGCTTTGGTGAGTAAATCTTCACATTGCATATGAGTTGATACATAGGATAATTGAATATCCTTGCTAAGCAGTTTGTCCCTAACATAATGATAGTGCACGTCAATGTGCTTAGTTCTGGCATGGTACACAAGATTAGCAGCCAAGTGAAGTGAACTTGTGTTATCTCCAAAGATAATTGGAGTGTAGGAATTGTATCTCCAAATCTGCATACAATTGATTAAGCCACATAGCTTCCTCAGTTGCATTTGCCAAACCTCTATATTCTGCTTCTGTGGAAGATAAGGCCACAGTTGGTTGCTTCTTGGATGACCACGATATGAGTTTTTTGAACCTGCAAAGGATAGGTACCCTGAAGTGCTCCTATCATCCTTGGAGCCGGCCCAATCTACATCAGAATATAACTTTATATCTATGTCAGAAGTGAAGGGATAGAACAATCCCTCATTCATTGTTCCCTTAAGATATTTAAGCACCCTCTTTGTAGCTTCCATGTGTGGCTTCCTTGGTACATGCATGAATTGACTCAATGTACTCACTGCATATGCAATATCTACTCTTGTCAAAGTAGCATAATTGAGACTACCCACAAGTTGTTGGTATCCTGTAACATCTTCAAGTAGTTCACCTTCATGTGAACTTAGCTTATGGTTGATCTCCATAGGAATACCTGCAACCTTAGTATTCTCCATCTTAAACTTTACCAACATATCATGTATGTACTTCCTTTGTGTGATGAATACACCTAAATCCGTATACACAAGCTCTAATCCAAGAAAATAGGTTAATAACCCTAGATCACTGATTTTGAACTCCTTCATTAATTGAGCTTTGACCTGCTTTATACCATCAGAATCATTACCTGTAATAATGATATCATCTACATAAACACATAAGTAGATGAGCTCTGATTTATTCTTCTTAACAAATAAAGAAGAGTCTGCCTTGCTTGGCACAAAGCCTTGATCCTGCAAATAGGTAACAAGCCTATGGTTCCAAGCTCTAGGAGCTTGTTTGAGACCATAGAGTGCTTTTCTAAGCTTGCATACATACCCTGCTTTTTCTTCATCTTCAAAACTTGGTAGTTGTGTCATATATACTTCTTCTAATATCCAATCATTTAAAAATGCATTAATGACATCTAACTGGTATAGATTCCAATTTTTGGATGCAGCAAGACTTACCAATACTCTGATTGTTGGCATCTTTGCCACAGGTGAAAATGTTTCTTCATAGTTTACTCCATATGTTTGGGCAAATCCCTTTGCCACTAATCTTGCCTTGTACCTGTTTATAGAACCGTCAGAGTTCTTTTTAACTTTGTATATCCACCTTGAACAAAGTGCCTTTATATCTCGTTTCTTGGGGACTAGATCCCAAGTGTGATTTTCCTTCAATGCTTCCACTTCTTCCTGCATGGCTTCTCTCCACTCTTTCTTCTTCTTAGCCTCTTCAAATGAAGATGGCTCCTCTTCCATTGAATCTTTAGTGATGTACACAGAGTGCTTTGTGACTAAAGATGTATCATATCCATACCTTATGGGCTTCTTACTTTCTCTTTGTGATCTCCTTAAAGCTTGATTGGAAAACTCGGGTAGATCCTCTAATTGCTTGTATTTGAACTTGCCTCTTGACTTCCAAGCTTTAAAGTCAATCTACTCCTCATCTTCTGAGTTGATGTCCTCTGCTTGGTGTTGATCTTCTTGAGTTAGGGTTGGAAAATCATTTTCCAAATCATATGGTAATTTGACTTTCCTGCAATCATCTTCAAAACAAGAATTATTCTCATCAAATACTACATCCCTACTAACTATGAATGGAAAACTCGGGTAGATCCTCTAATTGCTTCTATTTGAACTTTCCTCTTGACTTCCAAGCTTTAAAGTCAATCTGCTCCTCATCTTCTAAGTTTATGTCCTCTGCTTGGTGTTGATCTTCTTGAGTTAGGGTTGGAAAATCATTTTCCAAATCATATGGTAATTTGACTTTCCTTCAATCATCTTCAAAACAAGAATTATTCTCATCAAATACTACATCCTTGCTAACTATGAATGCTTCAACATAGACCTAGCTGCTTCAACAATGAACCTGTTCCTTCTCTCTTCCACTCCATTCAATACAGGAGTATACCTAGTTGTTACTTCCCTCTTTATGCCTCTGTCATGTAGAAATAGATCAAAATCATGTGAAAAGTACTCACCACCTCCATCAGACCTGATTCTCTTCAAGCTCCTTCCTGTTTGGTTTTCAACTAGTGCCAAATACTTCTTAAAACATGTGAATACCTCATCCTTAGCTTCATGAAATAGAGAATTGTCCACCTACTGTAATCATCAATAAAAGAGACATAGTACCTTGAACCTGAGATGGATGGATCTTTGCTAGGACCCCACACATGTGTGTACAAGCTCCAAATAATCTTCATGGATGTATCCTTTCTTGTTGAATGGTTGCCTATGAGCTTTGCCAAATCGGCAAGCTCCACATTTGTATATCATGTGCTGCCTAGTCACATTGGGAATGCCAAGCATACTTTGATCCCTACAAATTTACTTCAGAGTCCTTTCTCCTATGTGCCCTAGCCTTTTATTCCATATTTCCAACTCAGATAGGGTTTGGTCTCTATAACTGAATAGTGCTATATTCCTTGTGTCTTCAATTTCAAAAGTAAACAATCTACCTGACTTCTCACTTTTGGCAATCCTTTTGAATCCTTGTTGGGGGTCTTCCACGCTCCATGCTTAGTGAACCTGACCTGTAGATCTTTCTCTACAATCTTCCTAACACTAATTAGATTTTTGGTTATAGTAGGCACATACAGAACTTTGCTCAGAAGGTTCATACTACCATCAGATGTTTTGACATTTCTAATTTGCTTGACAAAATGTTTAGTGTCATCACCTGTATGTACTTCATGCTTCCCCTTGGGTTCTTCAAGATCAGATAATAGTGCTACATTTCTTGCCACATGATTGGAACAACCCGAGTCAATGTAGAAAAGATGCTCATCATCTTTACCTTGCTTGGATGTCATGTTCATGATGAGCAGAAAGTCTTCTTGTTCTTCAGTATAGTTGTTGAAGTCCATTCTTCCTCTAAAGCCTCCTTGATCATTGTTATTTTTGTAGCCTTGATTGTAGTTATGGTTGTAGTTTCCTCCACCATTGTTGTACCTGCCTCTTGTTTGTCCATAGCTTCCTCTATGGAAGCCTCTTCCCCTCTGGTTCCTAGCATTCTTCTGTGGTGTGGTTATTCTGACCACATATGTTGCATGGTGAACTATTGTAGGGTCTCCCCCTACCTTGCTTACCTCCTCTGCCCCTACCTCTAGCACCTCTTCCTCTTCCTGCATAATTAGCTTGAGAGGTACTAGCCTCTTCATCCTGCTTCTTACTTTTACCTTTATCCTTAGGTTTATTCTTATCTGCATAAAGGGTAGAAGATTGGTTACCGCTTGAGTTATCACCATTTCCGTTGAGCTTTGTCTCATGGGTGAAGAGTTGTCCCATCAAGGTGTTGAGATCAGGTACTTGCATATCCATGTAGAGATCCATTGTTGTGGTGAAGGATTCCCACTTGTCATCAGCCTTAATTCCATTAATGATCTGCCTCACTATGTGCTCTTCCTCTATCTCTTCTCCATTGCTTGCTAGTTGGTCTGCAACATCTTTCATTTTGGTTACATAATCAGCAACTCCTTACTTTGGTTGTTTCTTGAGAGTTGTGAATTCCATCCACAACTGATTCTTCCTAGCTCTTGTGTTGGAAGAGAAGTATGATGAAAGCACTTCTCAAGTCTCTTGGGAGGTTTTACAATTTCTAACATATGGTAACAAGAAATCAGAGATTGAGTCTAGTAGATATGACCTTGCAAGAGCATCCTTTGCACACCATGTGGTTAGCCTCTCTTGCTCTTCCCTTGTTGG